>ML664161.1:25749698-25762934 GCA_007570785.1 Antilocapra americana
ACCTCATTGTGGTTTTGATTTGCATTTCTCTGATAATGAGTGATGTTAAGCATATTTTCCTGTGTTTGTTAGCCATTTTTATGTCTTCTTTGGAGAAATGTCTGTTAAGTTCTTTGGCCCACTTTTTGATTGGGTAGTTTATTTTTCTAGAATGGAGCTGCAGGAGTTGCTTGTATATTTTTGAGATTAATTGTTTGTCTGTTGCTTCATTGGCTATTATTTTCTCCCATTCTGAAGGCTGTCTTTTCACCTTGCTTATAGTTTCCTTTGTTGTGCAGAAGCTTTTAATTTTAATTAGGTCCCATTTGTTTATTCGTGCTTTTATTTCCGATATTCTGGAAGGTGGGTCATAGAGGATCCTGCTTTGGTTTATGTCAGAGAGTGTTTTGCCTATGTTATCCTCTAGGAGTTTTATAGTTTCTGGTCTTATGCTTAGATCTTTGATCCATTTTGAGTTTATTTTTGTGTATGGTGTTAAAAGTGTTCTAGTTTCATTCTTTTACAAGTGGCTGTCCAGTTTTCCCAGCATCACTTGTTAAAGAGATTGTCTTTTCTTCATTGTATATTCTTGCCTCCTTTGTCAAAGATGAGGTGTCCATAGATGCGTGGATTTATCTCTGGGCTTTCTATTTTGTTCCACTGATCTATATTTCTGTCTTTGTGTCAGTACCATACTGTCTTAATGACTGTGGATTTGTGGTATAGCCTAAAGTCAGGTAGGTTGATTCCTCCAGTTCCATTCTTCTTTCTCAAGGTTGCTTTGGCTATACGAGGTTTTTTATATTTCCATACCAATTGTGAAATTATTTGTTCTAATTCTCTGAAAAAGACCTCTGGTAGCTTGATAGGAATTGCAATGAATATATAGATTGCTTTGGGTAGTATACTCATTTTCACTATATTGATTCTTCCAATCTACGAACACGGCACATTTCTCCATCTATTTGTGTCCTAAAACCATGTTGTGGTTCTTGGATTAAGAATGAATATCTATGCTCACACAGATTGCCTTTCTAAGGAAAAAATATATATATAACTTGTTCCATTCCCTGTCAAAAATTCCTTTGCAAAAACCTAGGTTCTCCTTGACTCAAAAAAGATATAATAATTGCTTTGAGCCTAGGACCTCTTAGAACTATGGGTACAAGTTTCCTTCCCAGCTGGACAATCTCCTGATGCCAGAAAATGCCTGGGGCCATTGATTTCGAATAACATCTCCCAAACTATCAGGAAATTAGTGTTCTGCACTGAAGAGTGTGTGTAGGAAATACGTGCTGAATGGATTGACAAATGAGAATTAAGTTCCGCAGTGAAAGTGAAAGTGACTCAGTTGTGTCCAACTTTTTGCGACCCCATGGACTGTATAGTCTGAATTTTCCAGACCACAATACTAGACTGGGTAGCCATTCCCTTCTCCAGGAGATCTTCCCGCCCAGAGATGAAACCCACACCTCCTGCATTGCAGATAGATTCTTTGCTAGCTGAGTCACCAGGGAAGCCCAAGAATACTGGAGTGGGTAGCCTATCCCTTCTCCAGTGGATCTCTGACCCCTGTTTTCTCATCTTGATTTTACCAATCATCAGCTGGTGACCTTGGAAAAATTATTTAATTTTTCTGCTTTGTTTGCTTCATGCTAAAATGGGGTAGCTGTGGCCCTTCACTACTCTGTTGTGACACTGAGATGACTTAATGCCTCCTAAGTATTTTTTAAAGGCCTACTTGTGGTGAATGATCTAACTAAAATTAAGAGGACATAAAAATTAATGCTGTTTAGGGAAAGTCCGTAGGAGGTGCTAATGGGAATTACTGGGTAAAAGCAAAGATTTGTGCAACAGCTATAGATATTTTCCATGACAATAACCCCTCATACCACACCTTTCCCAGCTGAGACACTCTCTTCTAATTGCTCAGGAAATAGAGAAGACAAGGTCAACACAAGGGAAAAAGTGGCTTTACAAGTGTGACCCTAATGCTGGGAAGGATTGGGGTCAGGAGGAGAAGGGGACGACAGAATGAGATGGCTGGATGGCATCAGTGACTTGATGGACATGGGTTTGGGTAGACTCTGGGAGTTAATGATGGACAGGGAGGCCTGGTGTGCTGCAATTCATGGAGTCGCAAAGAGTTGGACACGACTGAGCGACTGAACTGAACTGAACTGATACAAGTGTTCTAGATTATTCATCTACACAAAGAAATACTACCAGGAGAAAGAAATCTAAAGAAGACCTGATAAAAGGCCTTATGATTTAGACTGATTACATAAGTAAACATTAAATCTTTCCATTTTTCATACATACTAATACACAAAGTTCTCTAAGAAATTTCCTACAAATGATCTCTTTTGAATTCCATAATCCTGTGAAATAGGCAGAGAGAATATTATCAGTTATAGTCTACAACTGAGAAAGCTGAGCCTCTGAGAAGTTATGCACATGCCCAAGTTCACAAAGCTAGTTAGTGGTAGAATCAAGGGTCTTTACATTCTAGTTCAAAACTCTTTTCCATATCTCCAAATTAGCAAATTTCCATATGACCAAATTAGTAGGTCACTCCTCTTGGGCTTAACTCCTACACATCCAAGAAGCTGAAGCCTGTGGCCTTGTGCTGTGCAGTTTCAGAATTTATCACCCCAAGATTACATTCAATGCACCCAGTTGGAGGGATAATCCTTCAATTGCTGGCCATTGCCAACAGAATAAAGCCCATGTAGAGTCTGTCACTGGTTTAATTTTTAATGTTATTCAACCAAGTTTGAATATTCAGCTACCTCTGCTGAAATGTAATCTTCACTAGGCAGGGTTCTTTGTGTAGTTCACTGATGAATTCCAATATAGTAGTCACACAATAACTTTGTAGAATTAACAGTCCTTGAAATCTTCATGCTTCTGTGCTTTTCTATGCTAGTCTCTCCAATAGAATGTCTTTATCTCTCCCTTGCCCATCTCAACTTATATCTTTAGGGCTAACTATCAAGTATTAAATCAAACTCATGCCTCCCCAACAAAGTTTCCTTGATTATCCATCATGGAAATGACTCCATAGAATTCAGTTGTATTTCTGCTTCCATGATACAGCATGGAGATCTGCTGCTCAGTTTGAGTTTTCTGGTTTTGGGGCTTAGGGATTTTTTTTTTTTTGGTTGTTTCTGAATATAAAACAGCATTTTAATTGTGATGTAAAACATAAAACTTCTCTTACACTCTGGGAGAAAAAAAATGGAAAAGAGAAAACAAAGTAAATAGAGTATGTTTCCATGTACACTACCTGTCAAAAGTACCTTTTGAAAAATCCAGGTACTTCTTGACACAAGAATAATTATTCTTGCCTTAGAACCCTAAACATTAGTTTTTAGGAGAGGCATCAATTCTGGTCAGCATGTACTTTCTGAGTGGTTTATGCCTATTTTATGGGTTGTTAAATAGTTTGAATATGCCCTCTTCTTTTACCTATGCTACCCCAGTATGAATTGTGGATTTTGTTGTTGTTGTTTGATCCTGTATCTCTAGAAATTTTATCTTGCACTGTGGCCATTTAATATTTAACTTTCTATCCCAACTTGTAAATCAATTGTTTAAAGTGTAGAAAGTGTTTAATAAAACTTGATAGATTATTTTTTAAGTTATAAACTTGTGCAAGCAAGAAAATCAGGTATTATGTTTTGCTTTCTCTGAATGGCTTTTAATTCAAGGAAGTAAAATGATGAAAAGATATTAGATGGCATATTTAAAATGTATCCTCATATGCATATGTGGTTTTTTCTTATAGATTTCCTTTTCAATAGCACTATATGGGAGTCAGCTGTGGTTCAGCTTCTCTCTGTTATAGGAGAGAAAGAGCTGTGACAATGGAGTGACTCAATTTCTAGCTGGGAAACAACCCCTGGATTAGGAGTCTAAACTGCTCTTTCCATCTTCACCTGGATCTCTTCCTGGACTCTGAAGCTCCACTAATATCTACTCCAGCTTCTCCTTGATTGGTCATTGACTTGTTAGAGACACACTTCCTATTAAAGTAAAAAAGGTATTTTGTGTCAACAAAGAATGCTTTAATCTCTATAATGTGTACAGAGGGTTTTAGTATACATGAACTTGTACTTTAAAAAATATAGTCTCTAAGATGGTTTGACTTAATGGGTTTTTGACTTTATGATGGTGTGAAAATGATATGCATTCAGTAGAAAGCATACTTCAAAATTTGAATTGTCATATTTTCCCCAGGCTAGTGACATGTGGTTCAATACTCTTTCCTGATTCTGGGCAAGAGCAATGAACCACAGCTCTCAATCAGCAATGAGATTATATACATACAACAATTATGTCCCCATATACTTTGTTTCACTTTCAACTCAATGTTCAGCAGATTACAAGACATTCAACATTTTACTGGGACTTCCCAGGTGGTGCAGTGGTAACGAATCAGCCAGCCAATACAGGAGACACAGAGATGTAGGTTCAGTCCCTGGGTCTGGAAGATCCCCTGAAGTAAACAATGGCAATCCACTCCAGTATTCTTGCCTGGAAAATTCCATGGACAGAGGAGGCTGGTTGACTACAGTCTATGGGATTGCAAAGAATTGGACACAAATGAGCATACACACAACACTTCATTATAAAATAGAGTATGTGTTGGATAATTTTGCCCCACTTAGGCTCATACAAGTTTTCTGAGCATGGTTAAGGTAAGCAAAGTTAAGCTATGATATTAGACTGATTAAGTGAATTAAATGAATTCTCAGCTTATGCAATGTTCAACTTATGATGGGTTTATCAAGAGATAACTGTGTTGTAAGTCAAGGAATATCTGTATAGCCAGGTTTAAAAAGTAATGTGATACACATCCATGCTATTTAAACCCCAAGAAACTATGATTGTTAGCATTTTTTTCATATTTATTTCAAAGCTATATGTATATACATATATGTATATGTGTGTGTGTATCAAACATTCCAACAAAGTTAAAGTCTCCTTTATTTCCCATCATAAAGCTTATATATATTTCTCTGTCACTTCCCCCATTACCATGGGCTAGAAACATTCTGCATCACAAATTTAGATCCGATCCATTTTTATGTCATTTTCTACTCTACAGATATGTGTATTTTATAGAGACACATCATAATCACATCCACTGCTACCATTTATTAGGGTCTATTTTTACATCCAGTTTCTCTACATTCATAAAGTCCTGTAAGGTCAGTGATGGTATTGTCATGTTAGTAGATGGGAAAAACAAAGCTTTGGATACTTGAAACAACTTGACCAAGACTATGCAGAGAATAAGGAGGACCAAGGATTGAATCACTGTTTTTTTAATTCTAACGTCTCTGTTCTTTTCTCTGTATCTTGCTGGCCTTTCTAAAATGATGGAGTAAGATATGTACTAATGCTATTGAACTTGGAAGTCCATATTATTTAAATGTCTTTCAGGTTTTATGAGATATCTTTAGAAGTAGGCTAAATGTGAGTAAGACCTGGCCTTTACCATTTAGGTGCACATATTCTAGAACTTGGAGAGAAAGTCGTGGAAGACACAGAAGGAAAAACAAATGTCTATGACACTTTTCTGAGTGATATTTTGATAGGAACTACTTGGGGGAATCTAGCACAAGGAGAAATGCTTTTGATGAGAGAGATCTAAGGCAGTGACAGAAAAGAAACAGCATTTTTACTATATTGTGTGATAAACATAACAAGTAAAGTCATTAGGGGATGACAATATAGGAAGCCAGTTGACAGGTGGCTTCATTAGCCTGGGGAACTGACAGGGAACTTACATAGTCATTTGTGTATGACAGGGAAAAAGAGGTCACTACATCTTCTTTGGGGCTTTATTTTTTTTTTTTTGCCTGAAATGACAGAATTTTTAAAAAATTCTATCCTCTTGGTGCTTTACAGCTTAAACTTAAAAAAAACTGCTAGTGGGGTTAGCCACCCTTCAGGACATTCAGACAATTTCTCAGTCTCCCTGGGAATAACTTGCAGTTTTAATACTTTCCAGGATATGGGGTGAGGAGTAGGAATGCTCTAGTGCCTTGGGGGTCAGTGCCCTAGGGAGCGGGCCTTGGCCAGCCTTCTGTGCTGAGGCTGATTGTACAGGAATCATTCGATATCCATAGAAACACTCGATACTGCTGCTGCTGCTGCTGCTAAGTCGCTTCAGTCGTGTCCGACTCTGTGCGACCCCATAGACGGCAGCCCACCAGGCTCCTCTGTCCCTGGGATTCTCCAGGAAAGAACACTGGAGTGGATTGCCCTTTCTTTCTCCATTGCATGAGAGTGAAAAGTGAAAGTGAAGTCTTTCAGTTGTGTCCGACTCCTAGCGACCCCATGGACTGTAGCCTACTGTAGCTCCTCTGTCCATGGGATTCTCCAGGCGAGAGTACTGGAATGGGGTGCCATTGCCTTCTCTTGGTACTACTGAGAGAATGACAAAATCATATGGCACCGACAATAGTGAGCTGATTGGGTCTTCCTCATTCTGTAGATGAGGATATTGTTGCCCAGGTAATTTAAGTCAGTCTCTAAAAGTCACACGACCAGCCAGTGATCATCTGGAGTGACTGCCCAGATGCTTCTCCATGGCCAAAACAATAGTTTTTCCATTGTGCTCATGCTCAGTCACTCGGTTGTGCCCAACTCTGCAATCTCATAGACTATAGCCCACTGGGCTCCTCTGTCCATGGGATTTACCAGGCAACAACACTTGAATGGGTTGCCATTTCCTCCTTCAGGGGATCTTTCCTACCCAAGGATCAAAACCATGTCACTTGTGTCTCCTGCATTGGCAGGCAGTTTCTTTACCACCGAGCCATCTGGAAGCCCACTCCATCACTCCATGGTAAAAACATTTCCAGTTACTTTTCTGACTTTCCTGTGCAAAGCAGGCTCCAGTTTGACATGAGCTAAGCTAAGCTAAGGTCCTGAGAGTGAAAATATCTAATATATTTTATAATATCTAATATAAAATATCTAAAATATCCTAATATCCTTTCCTCCTAGGATATTAGGTGAAGGCAATCTGCCCTCACCGCTCAGGTCTTATGTACTGAAGAGGCAAATCTGTTCTTCACTGAACCTCCCTATTGGGCACTCCACCTGCACCTCAGGGAAAGGGCCTAACCCAGTTGTCTGACAAAGTTAGCTTATGCCACCACGCCATAGACTGCTATTCCTAGAAGATTTTTATACAGAGACAGAGATGACACATGGGAAGGTAACTTCCGTGGGCCCGATTAGAGACAGTCCCATCAGAGCTAGAAAATACCTGCCTTCTTCAAAGGTACTGAAGTATTCACACTGCTTCAGTGCAGCCAAAGGTCTGCCTTAAAAGGAGACCCAGAATGCTTTTTTGCAGCAAAGTTAATCCCATTGAAATCTTCTTCAATTAAAGCAAGCTCTAGGGGCCGAGAAATAGACAAGTGAATTAAGTCTTAATGACTCAGCTTCTCTTTCCTCCCTTCCCTTGTCTACCAGCCAGGAATGTGGGGAGGAAATGAGTTAGGTCAAATCTATGTTTGAGCTCTATAAAGCAAAGATCTATCCACGCCCAAGGTGATTTTATTTAAAAATGATATTTCTTTGCAGTAAGTCTTCCCTAGCCCTTGGCTCCAGTAAGTAGGAATTTCACATGTACAAATCTGAGAAGAATATGAATGGAGAGGAAGGCATGGCTGCCTATCAAAAGGCAATTGAGGTGTGGCTAAAGTAGTGACTTTTACACTAAAAGGAACTGAGTGATTCACTATCTCAGGTTGAACTCTCCACCATTAGACCCAGAAACAAAAATTCATAATGCACAAGTGATTTATTGACAAAATGCTCCAACAGAAAATAAAAAGTCAAGGAAATAGGACAGGGATGAAGAGACTGCCAACCAGGCAAGGGTACCATGTCAGGCAAAGTCCTGGACTGAGCAGCTTAAGCTTGAACTTGAAGGTGAACTTTTGAATGTCAAGTTGCCTCAAAGATGACCCAACATGAGGCCAGATAGCTTGAGTTTCATAATCCTGTACCTATCATCACTGGTAAAGGGCTCTCCAAGGAGTATATAAACTCCTAAGCCTCCAATTATCTGTGATTTCCAATAAAGAGCTCCTGTAACACAGAAACAACTCTCTAAACACAGCCACAATTTCAGGCTATTGGAACTGAAATATACCAAAGGCTAAGACATATATTTAAGGAGAAAAAAAAAATTTTTTTAATCTGCAAATGAAGAAAAAAGAAGAAAACGTCATCCTAAATGTATGCCTTAGTGCAATGATATCCTATCAACTGTGCATGTGTGATCAGTCACTCAGTCATATCTAATTCTTTGCAACCCCTCAGACTGTAGAACACTGAGCTCCTATGTCCATGGCAATTTTAGGCAAGAATATTGGAGTGGGTTGCCATTTCCTCCTCCAAGGGATATTCCCCACCCAGGGATGAAACCTGTGTCTCCTGTATCTCCTTCATTGACAGGAAGCTTCTTTACGACTGAGTCACCAGGGAGGCCCATCCTACTAGCTACATATCCTCCCAAATCTTCTTTTAACTGGGAGATCTGTGTTCAAGAGAGTTACACTAATTTACTAATTGGTAGGCATTGTGCTAATGCATTTTATGGTACTATGGTGATTACCACATATAATATATGGTCACCTCAGTATTCTTGCCTGGAAAATCCCATAGACAGAGGAGCCTAGTGGGCTACAGTCAATGGGGTTTCAAAGAGTTGGACACGGCTGAACAACTAACAGTTTTCACTTTCATTTACAGTAAGACCATTGGCACTTAGCAGTCCCAGATTTAAATCTTGATTTGTTTACTTACTAGCTGAGAAATTTTATGAAAGTTACTTCATGTCTGTATAATTCAGGGAAGGGGTTATGAAGAATAAATGAAATAACCAAGTACAACCTTTAACAAGCTAGTCATGGCACACAGATAAAAATCTCAAGAAATATTGATTATTAACTATGATGACAATAGCAATAATAATACTGCTCTTTATTTATTCATTTACACAATAAATATTTCTCAAGCACCTATGAGGTATCAGAGCCACTTACAGGCCAAGAATTACAAAGTTGTTAGACAAAGATCATGACCTTGTGAACTTACATTCTGGTAAGAGAAACAGGTGATACGTACACAGATAAGTAACTGATGCATTATCAGTTACTGATCAAGGCAACAAAGAAAATGGAAGCAAGGCACAAAATAAAATCTCGAACCCAAAACAATAAAATAAACGGCAACAGGATCATACTTATCAATAATTACCTTAAATGTAAACGGGTTGAATGCCCCAACCAAAAGACAAAGATTGGCCGACTGGATACAGAAACAAGACCCCTATATATGTTGTCTACAAGAGACCCAAAGTTAAAGGCTGGAAAAAGATATTCCATGCAAATAAAGACCAAAAGAAAGCAGGAGTGGCAATACTCATATCAGATAAAGTAGACTTTAAAATAAAGGCAGTGAAAAGAGATAAAGATGGACATTACATAATGATCAAAGGATCAATCCAAGAAGAAGAAATAACAATTATAAATATTTATGCACCCAACATAGGAGCTCCACAATATGTAAGGCAAATGCTAACAAGTATGAAAGGGGAAATTAACAACAACACAATAATAGTGGGAGACTTTAATACACCACTCACACCAATGGATAGATCAACTAAACAGAAAAGTAACAATTAAATTCAAACTTTAAATGATACAATAGACCAACTAGACCTAATTGATATCTATAGGTCATTCCACCCCAAAACAAGGAATTTCACCTTTTTCTCAAGTGCACACGGGACCTTCTCCAGGATAGATCACATCCTGGGCCATAAATCTAGCCTTGGTAAATTCAAAAAAATTGACATCATTCCAAGCATCTTTTCTGACCACAATGCAGTGAGATTAGATCTCAATTACAGGAGAAAACCATTCAAAACTTCCAACATATGGAGGCTCAACAACACACTGCTGAATAACCAACAAATCACAGAAGAAATCAAAAATGAAATTCAGTTAGGCATAGAAATGAATGAAAATGAAAACACAACAGCCCAAAACCTATGGGACACTGTGAAAGCAGTGCTAAGGGGAAAGTTCATAGCAATACAAGCTCACCTCAGGAAACAAGAAAAAAGTCAAATAAATAACCTTACTTTACACCTAAAGCAACTAGAAATGGAAGAGATGCAGAAGCCCAGGTCTAGTAGAAGGAAAGAAATCTTAAAGATCAGGGCAGAAATAAATGCAAAGGAAACAAAAGAGACCATAGCAAAAATCAACCAAGCCAAAAGCTGGTTCTTTGAGAAGATAAATAAAATTGACAAGCCATTAGCCAGACTCATCAAGAAACAAAGGGAAAAAAACCAAATCAACAGAATTAGAAATGAAAACGGAGAGATCACAACAGAAATACAAAGGATCATAAGAGACTATTACCAGCAACTATATGCAAATAAACTGGACAACTTGGATGAAATGGACAAATTCCTAGAAAAGTACAACTTTCCAAGACTAAACCAGGAAGAGATAGACAATATTAATAGACCCATCACAAGCACGGAAATTGAAACCGTAATCAGAAATCTTCCAAAAAACAAAAGCCCAGGACCAGATGGCTTCACAGCTGAATTCTACCAAAAATTTAGAGAAGAGCTAACACCTATTCTACTCAAACTCTTCCAGAAAATTGCAGAGGAAAGTAAACTTCCAAACTCATTCTACGAGGCCACCATCACCCTAATTCCAAAACCCGACAAAGATGCCACAAAAAAAGAAAACTACAGGCCAATATCACTGATGAACTTAGATGCAAAAATCCTTAACAAAATTCTAGCAAATAGAATACAACAACACATTAAAAAAATCATACATCATGATCAAGTAGGCTTTATCCCAGGGATGCAAGGATTCTTCAATATTCGCAAATCAATCAATGTAATACACCACATTAACAAACTGAAAAATAAAAATCACATGATTATCTCAATAGATGCAGAGAAAGCCTTTGACAAAATTCAACATCCATTTACGATAAAAACCCTCCAAAAAGCAGGAATATAAGGAACATACCTCAACATAATAAAAGCTATATATGACAAACCCACAGCAAACATTATCCTCAATGGTGAAAAACTGGAAGCATTCCCCCTGAAGTCAGGAACAAGACAAGGGTGCCCACTCTCACCACTACTTTTCAACATAGTTTTGGAAGTCTTGGCCACAGCAATCAAAGAAATCAAAGGAATCCAGATTGGAAAAGAAGAAGTAAAACTCTCTCTGTTTGCAGACGACATGATCCTCTATATTGAAAACCCTAAAGACTCTATGAGAAAATTACTAGAGCTAATCAGTGAATATAGCAAAGTTTCAGGATACAAAATCAACACACAGAAATCCCTGGCATTCCTATACAATAACAATGAGAAAACAGAAAGAGAAATTAAAGAAACAATTCTATTCACCATCAAAACAAAAAGAATAAAATACTTAGGAGTATTTCTACTAAAGAAACAAAAGACTTGTATATAGAAAACTATAAAACACTGATGAAAGAAATCAAAGAGGACACAAACAGATGGAGAAATGTGCCGTGTTCGTGGATTGGAAGAATCAATATAGTGAAAATGAGTATACTACCCAAAGCAATCTATAGATTCAATGCAATTCCTATCAAGCTACCAGAGGTCTTTTTCAGAGAATTAGAACAAATAATTTCACAATTTGTATGGAAATACAAAAAACCTCGTATAGCCAAAGCAATCTTGAAAAAGAAGAATGGAACTGGAGGAATCAACCTACCTGACTTTAGGCTATACCACAAATCCACAGTCATTAAGACAGTATGGTACTGGCACAAAGACAGAAATATAGATCAATGGAACAAAATAGAAAGCCCAGAGATAAATCCACGCATCTATGGACACCTCATCTTTGACAAAGGAGGCAAGAATATACAATGGAGAAAAGACAGTCTCTTTAACAAGTGATGCTGGGAAAACTGGACAGCCACTTGTAAAAGAATGAAACTAGAACACTTTCTAACACCATATACAAAGATAAAATCAAAATGGATCAAAGATCTAAGCATAAGACCAGAAACTATAAAACTCCTAGAGGATAACATAGGCAAAACACTCTCTGACATAAACCAAAGCGGGATACTCCATGACCCACCTCCCAGAATACTGGAAATAAAAACACGAATAAACAAATGGGACCTAATTAAAATTAAAATCTTCTTCACAACAAAGGAAACTATAAGCAAGGTGAAAAGACAGCCTTCAGAATGGGAGAAAATAATAGCCAATGAAGCAACAGACAAACAATTAATCTCAAAAATATACAAGCAACTCCTGCAGCTCCATTCTAGAATAATAAACGACCCAATCAAAAAGTGGACCAAAGAACTTAACAGACATTTCTCCAAAGAAGACATAAAAATGGCTAACAAACACATGAAAAGATGCTCAACACCACTCATTATCAGAGAAATGCAAATCAAAACCACAATGAGATATCACTTTACACCAGTCAGAATGGCTGCCATCCAAAAATCTACAAGTAATAAATGCTGGAGAGGATGTGGAGAAAAGGGAACTCTCTTACACTGTTGGTGGGAATGCAAACTAATACAGCCACTATGGAAAACAGTGTGGAGGTTCCTTAATAAACTGCAAATAGACCTGCCATATGACCCAGCAATCTCACTGCTGGACATACACACCGAAGAAATCAGAATTGAAAGAGAAGCGTGTACCCCAATGTTCATCGCTGCTTTGTTTACAATAGCCAGGACATGGAAGCAGCCTAGATGCCCATCAACTGACGAATGGATAAGAAAGCTGTGGTACCTATACACAATGGAATATTACTCAGCATTAAAAAAAAATTCATTTGAATCAGTTCTACTCAGGTGGACGAAACTGGAGCGCATTATCCAGAGTGAAGTAAGCTAGAAGGAAAAACAACAATACAGTATACTAATGCATATATATGGAATTTAGAAAGACGGTAACGAGAACCCAGCATGCGAGACAGCAAAAGGAACCCAGATGTATAGAACAGACTCGTGGACTCTGGATGAGGGCAAGGGTGGGATGATATGGGAGAATGGCATTGAAACACGTTAATTATCATATGTGTAATCAATCGCCAGCCCAGGATTGATGCTCGGGGCTGGTGCATCAAGATTTCCCGGGGGGAGGGAGGAGGGAGGGAGGAGGGAGGGGGG